>JAKCPI010002214.1:0-34002 GCA_023213315.1 Euborellia annulipes | reverse complement strand
AATGTGTTTTAGGCTAAAAATTTTATTAATATTATATCCAAGTTGATTTTTAACTAATTTAAATAAATATTTATATATACTATTGTAGATGATTTATTCTAAATTTGCAAATTAAGGGATTAAAATTATCTCAATATTTTATATTTATAATAAACTGAGTTTAATTAAACGTTATAACAATAATCGAATATTAATTGCTTCATTTCTTATCTCTCCCTCTCACACTTTATTTATTTTGAAAATCTAATCTCTTCCAGAATGAACATTAAATGAGATAATCCCTTTTCTTTTTTTTTCCTTTTACAATTCTAGAAGTTTCTTCAGAGAAGTTTGTGAAAGTAATATGTGCCGTAGTTGATCATATAGCTGAGAAACTTAAACCCAAAGGGCATTGCAAAGAACTTAACTCACTTAACTAACCTCTCTACTATTGGGTGAAGGGAAACTTCCCTCCCCCCCCCCCCTCCCTCGCCATTCTCTATTAGAGTTGAATTCAAATTATAGATATGGGGAGTCCATTCTCTCTCAAATAAACCTAGAGTGTAATTCCTTCCATCTTTGAGATGAGAGAGAAGTCATATAATAATATAATTTTTTTTTTTTAATACCGTACGTTCATTCGGTCATCTTAGAAAATTTTAAGTTTTAAACATAAAAAAAATCCGTCATGTAGGTTCTGAATTGATACGTTACAAATAATCTCCAGTTAATGAAATTAAATAAAAAAGAAAACAAAATCTAAAACCAATACGGGAAAATTTTATACATAATGAAAAAATTCCCATAAAAATCCGTCAAGTAGGTCCTGAGGTGATTCATTACAAATAAACAATAATTATTCTTTAATTGATGAAATTAAACCTTTTCAAAAATATAATCTACTTTAAAACGAACATAAAAAAAATTTCTATCCTTTTTGCAAAAATTCCGATAAAAATTCGTCAAGTAGTTTCTGAGTTGATTCTTTACATTTACATTTTTTGTTTGTAATACTGATATCAATTATTTAATGTTTTTTTTTTTTCAATATGTATACAATTTTCTTATTATATTTTTATGCTTTATTTAATCTCACTAATTTAACACTTAATTGTAATATATCAATTGTGAGAAACTACTTAACTTATTTTTATAAGATTTTTTTTTTATTTGTATAAACATTTCCTGGGTTGGTTTTATTTTTTTTTTAGGAAAATTCATTTAAAAACTGAAAAAAAAAAAAATTAATTCCAAAATGTTTAAAATCCAATTTAAAAATACTTCGTTACCAAATACTTCGGCGGGCTACACAGCTAGTCTAGTAAAATCGTAGATTGTCCTTCCTTTGTCTTTTTATTAAAACAATCTAACTGATTAGCGGCAGAAGCATTTCTAATTGGTTGGAGATAGTGACGTCACCATTCGACTTTGATCAAACTTCTCTCTCTTATCAAAAGGACAAACTTTGTAACAAATCTTATCTATTGACAATGCACTAGTCTGAGAGGAGATAGATAATAAGACTGAAAACCCCTTTGCTGCCGATTTGTCATTAACAAATGACAATGGACGAATAATTCAATTAATTGTTAGTGATAAGTCACCAAAAAACAAAATGGTGGACTGACGCTTTCTCACCTCAAAGAAAAAATATCTTTTATTATTTAATTATAATGAACTTAAATACAAATTACACAAATCAATTTATTCAGAAAAATGGCAAGATTTAGATGACGTAGTAAAAAATAGAGTAACTAACCAAAAATTCCTTATTATTGTGATTTTATTAAAAAACAAAATGGAGGACGACGCCTTCCAACGCAAAGGTATATTTTATTTAGAGCTATTTAATCCAAGAATACAACATTAAACGCCATTTTCTTATGAAATCTAATTATATATATTTAAAAAATGGTGGACTGACGCTCTGTCACTTCAAAGAAAAAATATGTTTTTATTAATTTATTTTAATAAATTTTAATATAAGTGTTGCATATCATTTTATTCAGAAAAATGGCAAAAAATAGAATATAGAATAAAAAAATATTGTTAAGAAAAAAAATTCATCTTGCTAATTTGATTTTTCTATTTTCTACTTGTTCATATATGCGATAAAATAATATTTTTTTTTTTTTTTTTGAAAAGGTAACTAATTAAATAAAACAAATATGAAAGAAATAGTATGTACGCGTAGTATTTAATTTAATTATTTATTCAAAGAATAAATATAATTTAAAAAATACATTTAGCTCAGAAAATTAGGTGATGTCCATCCCAGGTAGAAATTCAACCTTAAAATTAGCTAATATTAAGCTAATTTTCTAAGTTTAAGCTTAAAATTAGCTAACAAAATTAGCTTAGTTTAAGCTTATTTTGTAACGCTTTTCTAAGCTAGCAGCAAGCTTACCGAATTAGCTTAAAATTAGCTAAAAAAACTAGCTAAAAATAAGGTTGTTTTGTTAGCTTAAAATAAGCTTGAAATTAGCTTAAAATAAGCTTAAAATTAGCTAACAAAACTAGCTAAGGGCAAGGTTGTTTTGTTAGCTTAAAATAAGCTTGGAATTAGCTTAAAATAAGCTTAAAATTAGCTAACAAAACTAGCTAAGAACAAGGTTGTTTTGTTAGCTTAAAATAAGCTTGGAATTAGCTAACAAAACTAGCTAAGGGCAAGGTATGGTATTTTGAGTTAAAAAAAAGTATTTGCAAAAAATAAAATTTTTATTTAAAATATTTTTCCAACACAAACAAAAGATATAAAATACATATATATGGACCATTTATTTTGAAAGTGGTGTAAGTCCACTTTTTACAAAAAATGAGAAATCACATAATTTATCAATATATATTTATTTTTAAAACATGCAGTTAATAAATCACCATGTTATATTCTTTATGAAACCAAGCACTTAGCACTGGACCTAAAAATCTAAAAAAAATATTTAATCATTTAACCTTATTTCTTATTTATTTTATATGTAATAAATATACTTACATAAATGATGAATAGCGTCTTTCAGGGGGGGGGGGCAAAAGAGATATTTAAAAAATTAGTTTGCACCCCTCGAATTTTTAAAACACAAATTTAAATTCTAAAAAAAAAATTCACGATCCTATCAGGCCTAAAGTTTAGAGTAGACTAACCTGACCAAAGCTGCCTGTGTCCACTCTAACTGTAAATTCTTTTGTTTACAAATGCTTCCTTTTTGGGTTTTTCCAGGTAGGCAGGAGGTCTTTTTTTTTAAATTATAAATAAAAGAGTTAAAATTCAAGAATAATATTAGGTTACTATTTACACTCATTCTAAGTAATTAAAAAATTCATTATTTAAATTTTATTTCATATACTGATACTCTGCCAAATTTATATTTATTAAGAATAATTATTCAAAATGATTTTTCTCAAATTAAAATTTTTTTTATATACATTTGATAGAAGAGCAGGTGCTATAGGGGGGAGGGAGTTTGCCTGCGGCCCTGGTCAGTACCTTAAGATAAAAGTAATTACTTATTCGAATACAATACAACCTTATAGTATCAATGGAATGCTTTAAGCTAGATATCCAAGATAAAAACGAACCTTGAAATTAGCTTAGAAAACTAGCTAAAAACAAGCTAATAATAAGCTAAAAACAAGCTAAAAATAAGCTAAAAACAAGCTAATAATAAGCTAAAAACAAGCTAATAATAAGCTAGAAATAAGATAGCAGCAACCTAAGGAAACTAGCTAATAACAAGCTAATAATAAGCTAATAATAAGCTAATAACAAGCTAATAATAAGCTAATAATAAGCTAATAATAAGCTAATAATAAGCTAATAATAAGCTAATAATAAGCTAGAAATAAGCTTAAAAAACTATCTTAGACTCTAAGCTTAAATAAAGCTAATTCTAAGCTAATAACTTGTCCGACTAAGATAAATTTCTACCTGGGATAATAAAATTATAATTAACTATATTCTTTGTTTATTGTTGTGATTTTATTGGAAAAAATGGCGGAAAGAAAGAATCACTTTTTCACCTCAAAGATAAAAGACATTTTATTATTTAATTCTAATAAATTTAAATTCAAGTTTCGTATATCATTTTATTCAGAAAAATGGCAAGAATAAGAATATAGAATTAAAAAAAAAATATAAATCAAATAAAATAAATTATTAAATATTTAATGTTATTATTCTCCCTAATGAACCTTCAAATATTCCATCTACTTACTTTAATGAAATTATAATTAACTATATTCTTTGTTTATTGTTTTTATTGAAAAAATGGCGGATTGACGCTCTCTCTCGCCTCAACGAAAAAAGACAATTTATTATTTAATTTTAATAAATTTAAATTCAAGTGTCGCGTATCATTTTATTTAGAAAAATGGCAAGAATAAGAATATAGAATGAAAAATATATGTTTTATTATCTCAGAAAAAAAAAATTGTTAAATATTTAATATTATTATTCTCTTTGATTTAAGACCCTAATGGACATTCAAATAAGATATCTTTAAATATTAAAACCTCTCTCTCTCTGAAATTTAAATGAATAATTAAATGAAAAAGCAGCACAGTCTCTGAGTAAGTTAATCAAAAATATCTCTGAATGTGCTTGACCTTTGATCCATTTCATTGAATTAAATAATAATAATAATACCTTCCACCCTGTTCTCTTTCATCTCTTCTATATTCTATTACCTTATAATTCACTTATTAATTTTCCCAACTCTCTTTCTCTTTTGACTGTCAACATTCGACAGATTGTTATTTTTGTTCTTTAACAAAAGACTTTAAGTTTGTTCAAAATGAAATATACCACCATACTATACCCAAAACTTGTTTAATTAAATCCCTCTTTCTCTCTCTTTCTTCCACATACACATACAAATCCCTTTTGTATACGTATAGGGATTGAAATTTTATTCAAAGCTATAAAAACTTTTTAAAATTTTCTTTAAAATCTTTTAATTAATAATAACAATACAAAAAAAATCAATATAACACAAATGTATAGATCTCGCCTCTTGTTATATGGGGTAAAATTTCACTTCAATTAAAGCAATTAATTTAACTACCAGTATATAGTCTCAAAACATCCTAAAAATATTCAAATTAAAATTGTTAAAAATAAAAAAATAAATGAACATAATATACCAGTACAAATGAGAAAAGTTTTATAATTATTTCAACGCCCATAGAATGATATTTATTCGAAAATATTAATTTCTCATTGTTAGGCTATTATATTTTACAAATCGCCAAGAAAAAAAAATTATTCACTCTCGGGATTTGAACCTACGTTCTTCAAGTTTATAGGTTAATCATGAAGATGAATGTGGGTTCGACTCCCGCTAGTGCTGCTTTTTTTTTCTTTGTCAATTGTAAGATATGATATCCTGGCAATGAAAAAATCTATTTCATTATATTCTTAAAAGAAGTTATTTGAACTTGAAAATATATTTTTTTTTATTTAAACCAGATCTAGTTTGAGTTAATAAATATGAATAAATAAATAAAAATTTATAAATAATAAGATTAAAACCTGAATTTATTTAATAGAGGATTTGACTAATCTGATGAATTTTTTTTTACTTCTAATATATAAACTGCTTGTAGGTGGTTTTGAAAAAAATTCTCAAACGGAAGCAATAAACTTTATAAACTTAATAATTCAAAAACTTGAAAAAATAATTAAAAAAATAAATCTTAGCCCGGATTTGAACTGAGATCATTCAGTTTATACCCACTCATGCTTGTTATGTTATAAATGTCTGATTCAGCTGAGATACAAACTCGATGTTCCGGGGCTTCAAACCCGGCTAGAGCAATTTTTTTTTTTCAAGCTTCTAAGTTTATAATTATATATTTTAAACATTATTTTATAGGATTATGTATGTTATATTTTTATTTGTTTTGTTTTTAAACTTATTATTTTTTTTTTTTTACTAATTTTACTTAATATTTTAGACTGTTTTTTTTTTATTATCATTTTTTATATAATCGTTGTTCTAGAAGCGGAGGACAGTCAGTAGGATAAATAACAAAACACACACACAAATACATACGCTTATTTGAAGTCACTAACCCCGAGGGTGTTCAAACCAACCAAAAAGCTTTTGCGGTGTATAAATTGCCATGTAAAAGGATTTCAAGAGAGTTTATTTTCAAGATTTGTTTCTCTATCTTAAATTATAAAGGCCTTGTTGTTGATGTTGTTATTCTTAAAAAAATATAGTCGTATATATCGATAGGACTAAGCAGAATTTACTTAACAAATAAAAAATTCTTAACTAAAAAAATTTAATAAAATTTTATTATAAAAACTTTTTTCGCTCCCGTCATCCTTGTTTTTTTTTTAACACGAATAAAAAATAGTTTCTAACCCTAAATGCCATGCCACAAAATTAAAAACTAGCCTAAAAGAAACCTTATGAAATTCTCTACACATTAAAAAAAACCGCATGAAAATCGGTCAAGTATTTTCAGAGAAAATGCGTTGTAAAAGAAAAAGTAAATAAAAATTAATAAATCTCACAATTATTATCCTATAATTAATGATATATATTAATTTTTTTTAATTAATAATTTTATTTTATTTTAATTTTTGAAAAAAAAATAATTAATAACCGTTTATTTATTATTTAATTATTTTTCTTTTTCTTTTGTGATAATTAAATTAATTTCTTTTCATTGCCAATTTTCTTCAATTTCTCCAGTTTGTTACTTTTTTTTATTTTTTCTGTCTTTCTTTTATTTTGAAATAAAAAAAAATAAATTTAATAAAAGATTATGTATCTACCATATTATTTTTTTAAATAATTTTGTTTATATGAAAATATATATACATATAAAAAAAAAATTATTTTCCTTTCTGATATCATGATTATTAATATAACCAGAAGCCTGTCACATTGTTGATGATGAGTAGAAAGAGAGAAAAAAACTCATAACCTGTCTTTATTTATTTATTTTTTTTTATTAAATAAATCCATGACAAAAGAAGAGAGAGAAAAAAAGTAATAATAACAAGAGAATATCACTGTCTTCTTTTTTTATTCATAAAATAGCAATTGACCTGATATTGTTTATTAAAACGACGATAAAAAAAAGAGAGAGAGAGAGAAAAAGTGACATCAATCAAAAATGGTAAACTTGATTTTTCATCTTTATTAATTTTAATTTGAAAATTAAAACAAAGTATTTATTAAATGACAAAATAAAAACAAAAAAATGTGTTCCAAACTAAAATCGAACCGGGTCATACAGTTCATCATATAGAACAAGATTTTTTTTTATAAGATAACATATTTTTTATTATATAATTTAAATCTTGCCATTTTTCTGATTAAAATGATATATCACACTTGTATTGAAGTTTATTAAAATTAGTATAAAAAATTAATTTCTTGATTGAGGTGAGAGAACATCAATTCGCAATTAATTAACAATAATAAAAAAATAATTATTTTATTTTATTGTTAAATGGATTAATTAACTAGTAAAATTCTTATTTAATTTATTGTTGTGAATTTGATCAAAAAAAATGGCGAAATTATCATTTAATCTCTCACCTCAGAACAAAAAAGCTTTTTTTTAACTAATTATAATGAATTTAAATACAAGTGTGATATATCATTTTAATCAGAAAAATGGCAAGATTTAGATGATATAATAAAAAATATAGCTAAATTAAAAATTAAAAGACCAAGTTTATTGACATATCTTTTGGCCATTTCACTACAATGATATGATAATACTTAATTATTCAGAAAAAAAACTGACGTTATAAATAAAATTAAATCAATAAAAGAAAAAAAAAATAGACATATTGGTCTTTTCACAAGGTAGAAACAAAATGTCTTTTCCAGTTATTGCCAACTCAACAGCCTTAAAATAACTAAAAACATCCATCTATTATTCCCACTCACTCTCAATGTCACATGCATCTCTTTTTACACTCATCTTTTCTTCTTTTTTTATTTTTTTTTATTTTATTTATTCTTGTCACGTTTTCTTCTTCTTCTCTTTCTGCTGCATCAAACTTTGTTGTTGTTTTTTTTCTGTTTTGTTCTCTTTTAGTGGTTTACAAAATGGATAGATACAATTGTGACAGATCGGACGCACACACACATACACATACACACTTATCATTTCTATTATTTGTATCTTATAACTTACAGCTGACGCCATATTCGTGCCAAATCATTTTTAAATAAGATAAAAAGAACTGAAAGAAATCCTTTCTATTGACGTCATCGTCAAAATGGAAAAATTGATTTTTTTTTTTTTTTTTAATTAATATAAAGCAACTCTTATGCTTCATTGATTCTTTATGTGATATAAAATATATTTACTGAATTTACTCAATCATCTATGCAAATATTCTTTAAGAGATATCGTGTTGAACGATATATTTTCCATATTCGTAATCCTGCCATTTTACTGATTAAAATGATATATAACACTTGTATATAAATTTATTGGAATAGGTTAAAAAAATACTTTTTTGATTTGAAGTGAAAGCATCTGTCTAGCCTGTCCGCCATTTTTTCACCAAAATCACAACAATAAACAAAGAATATAATTAATTCGTTTTAATAATAATATGATATTTAATTATTAAAATTATTTGTTGCAATTAATTAATAACAATTAGAAGTATGTTTATTTAATTTATTAAGACTTCAATATTCAATTTATTTCTGATTGACATTTGATAGCTCTATAAATAAAAATTTCTTCCATTTTAGATTTGATTGATCTAGATTTCCCTATATATATTAATAATGTAATTTGATCAGGCAGAGGGAATTAGATTATCCACATTGTTTCGAGAAAAGCCAAATCGCCCCCCCCTCCCTCCTCCCACATACACATAGATTTCTCTCGATTATTTAGACCATGGCGATAATCATGTTGCTGATGCTGATGGCCACTCATTAATTAAACCAGCTAATGATTTAGCGATATCTCTTCTCGGCGATATGATATGATATAAGTGTATTTGACAGCTGACAAAACATCTCACTTATTAACAAAAGAATTTTTTAAAATTATTTAAGATAACATATATTTTTTATGATATCTTCTAAATCTTGCTATTTTTCTGATTAAAATGATATATAACACTTGTATGTAAATTTATTTCAATTGAATAAAATAAATTATTATTTAATTGAGGTGAAAGAAAGCAGTCAGTCCGCCATTTTTTTCACAATCACAAGAATAAAACAAAAATAAATTAATTTGAATCATTTAATTTAAAAAAATGTAATTATAATTTTATATTTAATAATTAAAATAATTAAATAAATTATATTAATTGTTTATTATTGTGAACTTCTCACCTCAATTGATTAATCCTTTTTTTCAACTTATTACAGTAAATTTAAATACAAGTGTGATATATCATTTTAATCAGAAAAATGGCAAGATTTTGATTATGTTATAATAAATATAAGTTATCGTAAAAAAAAAAATTATTCTAACACGTGATTGTTTTTTTTTTTTTTCTTTGAATAAACAGTTAAGCAGTAAGTCTTAAATATTTTTTATATTACATAAATAACCATTGAGAGTTTGTTTTTATTAAATGTATGTAAAGGGTGAAATTATTTTTTTTTTTTTATAAAATTTACTATCTGTCACACTTATATTCGGGAAGTAAAGCAAAAGAGATTACACTTGAGATTAGAAAGTACTAACTTATAATTTTTTAAGAATTTTTGATTCAGTTCCAAAAACGTTCTAGAAAAGTGAGTGAGTGAGAGAAGAATGAGTGAGAGAGAGAGAGAGAAAAGAAAGAAAGAGAGAGTTATATGTATTTTCTGGCATTTTGACTCCATGCCAGGAATTTCTCTCTCTTTTCCTCTTTTACGTTATGACCTTCTCTCCATTACATCCCCAATCTCTTCTCTTTTCTCTCTTTTTCCGTCCAATTCATTTTCCGCATCATTTATTTTAAAAAATATAAGCAGAAAATTATAAAAAAAAAAATTATCTGATGATTTTTTTCAAGGGGAAAGAAAGAAAAAAAAGAAAATTTAAAAGAAAAGGTCAATAAATTATATAGTGACGTCACTCAGATTCTATCAAAATATAATCAAGAATTAATTAATTTGACATTAGATACTATAAATATTTCCATGTCTCTCCCTAAAAAATTAATAGGCCTATTATTATTACAAAAAAAATTAAATTTAAATATAATAATTAAATTTTCAATTCGAAATATCCTAAACGTAGATTATTTTTTATCTAAAATAAACCCTAATCTAAAACAAAAAAAACTAGATTTTCCAAAAAGGGAAGGGCAAAAAATTCCAGAAAATACATTTGCCCATTAGAAAGCATTGAGCCTTGTCATTCTCTATGAAAAATTAAAGCCAATTAAAATTAATTAAATCTCTCAAATGAAAAATAATAAAAATTGTTAATAATTAATTCAATTTTTATTATTATTTTTTTTGTTTAAGAGATCTGGGATGGGGGATAAAGACAGACAGACATACGGACACTCCGCCATTGTATATATATTTTCTTAAGGGATAAGAGGGTTGTATTTTTTAAGAAACCATATATATATTTTTATTAATAATTCCAAATATCCTATATGACTTTTTCTTAAAATCAAATCTAGCCTAAATGTAATATTTATGATACACTGAAAAAATTTTCTTTACAATACAATAAAAGAAACAATATGAAAATCCATCAAATAGTTTCTGAGTACAAACAAAAATTTAAATTTCTGTTTGTTTTAGTTTCTGTTTTTAAATAAATATATAAAATTAAATTAAATATTTTTATTATTATTTATTTATTTATTATTATTATTTTATTTTATATTCTCGGAAACATCTTGATGAATTTATATGAATTTTTAATAAAATTTAAATTTCTGTTTGAAATTTATAAATAAATAAATAAAATTAAATATTTTTATTATTATTTATTTATTATTATTATTATTTTAATATATATTCTCGGATACTAATTGATGAATTTTCTTGTAGATACGTAACAATAATTGGAAAGAATATAATAAAAAAGAGTAAATAAAATCAAAGAGCAATTAAAAATAAAATAAGAATATTACAAATATTAATTAATCCTTGATTATATATATATACCGGGTGGGCCAATAGTGCGTGGACGGAAGATTGTGGGCTTATTAACTGACATTTTTAAAATTTGTTGATCGCACATAATGTGGGGCCTTTAGGGCTACAAATTAAAAATATTTTTGTTCCAATTGCACCTCATATACAGGGTGGTCCATATCAAAGTTATGTTTTTTTAAATGGAACGCCCTGTATATTATTGCATATTTGGATTCTACGGCCAATTTTAGTATGAGTTTATGTCATGCAATGTATTCCAAACCAAACCGTTTAGCCGCAAATCGGGCTTTAGTGAAAAAACTGCTGTCTGGAAAAAATTGAATATCTCGCGAACCATAAAACTTAGGGAACTGTTCTTTTGTGAGGTTACTAACCATGAAATGTACTAATGTAGGCCAGATGGGGAACCCGGAATTATTTTTATGTTGGGAGAAATGGTCATGCCAATTTGGAAAATTTCAATCATGGATAACTTCATTTTTTCAAATGGAACATGCTACTTTTTTTATGCCATGGGACGTGAAATTCAATTATCTTTCAGCTGATATAAGGTTGTCTATATCTATCTTTGGTAGTTTTCTTTTTATTCCAAAATATCTGATAACGAAAAAAAAATTTTTTATTATAGACAAAATAATTGAAAAAAAAATCCAAACGCAAAACAAAATCGTAATAAATGGACAAATTATGCTAAATATTCGAAAATGTCTTTAAATTTCCCTTAAAATCATTTATTTGAACTCGTTAAAGAAGTCCCGCTTGCTCAAATTCGGGTTATGATTTGTCAACAAGATGGCGCACCTCCTAACCTGAACATAACCCTAATTTCTTCTTCGATGAGTTCAAATAAATGATTTTAAAGGAAATTAAAAGACATTTTCGAATATTTGGCATATTTTTTCCATTTATTACAATTTTGTTTTGCGTTTGGATTTTTTTTTCAATTATTTTGTCTATAATAAAAGATTTTTTTTTCGTTATCAGATATTTTGGAATAAAAAGAAAACTACCAAAGATAGATATAGACAACCTTATATCAGCTGAAAGATAATTGAATTTCACGTCCCATGGCATAAAAAAAAGTAGCATGTTCCATTTGAAAAAATGAAGTTATCCATGATTGAAATTTTCCAAATTGGCATGGCCATTTCTCCCAACATAAAAATAATTCCGGGTTCCCCCATCTGGCCTACATTAGTACATTTCATGGTTAGTAACCTCACAAAAGAACAGTTCCCTAAGTTTTATGGTTCGCGAGATATTCAATTTTTTCCAGACAGCAGTTTTTTCACTAAAGCCCGATTTGCGGCTAAACGGTTTGGTTTGGAATACATTGCATGACATAAACTCATACTAAAATTGGCCGTAGAATCCAAATATGCAATAATATACAGGGCGTTCCATTTAAAAAACATAACTTTGATATGGACCACCCTGTATATGAAGTGCAATTGGAACAAAAATATTTTTAATTTGTAGCCCTAAAGGCCCCACATTATGTCCGATCAACAAATTTTAAAAATGTCCGTTAATAAGCCCACAATCTTCCGTCCACGCACTATTGGCCCACCCGGTATATATATATATATATATATATATATATATATATATATATATATATATATATATATATATATATATATATTTTTTAAATTATTTATAGTGTCCAAAAAGAGCGAAAAATGAATAAAAATTGTTTAATTCTTAACCTAAGAAACTAGTTAACGAATTTTCTCCACTGTAAAATTTTTTTATTATATCTTTATCCTGGACAAACATAGAATGTATACTATGTATTTATTTTCATTTTAATTGGAAATTTTTTTGTTAGGGTTCTTATAGTCTAAATAAATAGATTTTATTTTTTAGTAAGATACAATTAAACATGATTTCGTTCATTTTAAAGTTTGTCCAACTTGCACTTGTGACCTTGCAAGTTGGACACCCCTGCTTTTTTAAATATTAATAAAAAAAATTATTAATTAAACTCTTCACAAATATACACGTTTTAATTTCACATATATATAATCAATATTAATTAAAATTAAATCAAGAGATAATAATATTATTTTTTTTTTTTATATTATATTCTTTGGAGTGGATTTTTCAAGAGCTTTTCATATTTCATATCCTCCCCCTTTCTCATTTTTTTTTAATTAAAAATTCCACCTTCACTCATTAATTAAAGACCACCAATACATTTGAAAAGGCGACTCAATATGAAGCAACGAACGGAACGTTTAACGACCTCCCCCCTCCCCCTCCACCCACTCATTTTGTTAACTACATAGTCATTTAGTCGGGTCAGAATCGTGACTTCGATACCAAATTAAAGAATTAATTAATTTCTTTCGTTTGAAACAAAATATATCATTTTTAATAATCTTTCTTTTAATCTACTGGAAATATCTAATTAAAAAAAAATTAACTCCTTTTAAAAAAGTTAACGAGATATTATATATTTTTTTTGGCAGAGAAATGATTGTAAAAGAATTTCGCAAATTCAATGTCAAGGGGATCAGAAATTGGGCTTTGAACATTTATATAGCCGGTATTATCAGATCCTTATATATCTTGCCTATAATCATATATTTTTTTGCATTTATAAATGATACATAATATATAATAACATTTATAAATAATAAATGAATGACTTTTGCCTCAAGTATTTCTTTGCATAATATAGATCTGGCAACATTACATTTATTAGCTATTTATTTTGAATCTTAAAAGCCTTCAATTTTATTTAATTTAATAGATTACAATGATTAATGCAAATCAGTATAAATACAATTGACGATTTGCGAGAAAAAATATCTTGAAATAAAAAAAATGTAACTGACAGCGTGAAAAGAGTATTATTTTATGCGACGTTGCCGGACTGGTCTGAGTCCCGTGACTTATTTTTTAAATTTGGCCTACTGTCATTTTCGCGATTTTTTGGACTTTCCTGTTAATATATCTTTAAAAGCCCACGTCAGAAACTTTTGGTTTTATTTTCAACGTATTATACGGAAGTTAATTGATAAAAATGTAAGTTTTTTTTGTATCTATTGCAGGAGTGGCTATATGATTCGATATGTGTGCGTTTCCCCGACATTCCCCATAGACTACATGTTAAATTTCCCAATTTTTTAATAATTAATTACACAATAACCCTGAGTCAGATCTGCTTCAAAATTTTATTTTATACGTATTTGATAGTGATTAATAACATATTAAAAAATTAGCTTTTAATCTATTAAAGTGCTTTAATGTCCGAACAACCTTATGTCCGGATAATTTTCTCAGAGCCACTAGAGTTTCATAAAAGCGAAGTCGCTGATCCGATTCTTGTTGGTTGCATATTATTTTTTTGTTTGTATTGTGTTTATAATATTACCTTGCTGGTTTTAGACTTTATTTTTTTTTATTTTTTAAAGTGAAACTTTATTTTGATCGACACAAATTTTTTCGTTTCTCTATCAGCATGTCGCGTTACAAGCGGTGACGTCACAAGCCATGACGACAAACATAGGAAAATTGAAATTTAATATATATGACGAATTATAAAAAAATAATTGTGAGATTTAATTATTCAATTTTTAAATTGATAAAATATAATTTTTAAAATAATTTAAAATAATTCAAATACTAAATAAATATTTTTCTCAGTTTTTAATTTAACATATTGATTTCCCATTATCATTCCCAATTTCCAATTATTAAATTAAGATTTTTTTTTTTTTTTAAACACACACTTTTTCTTATTCACACTCACATTCAGGCACACATGCACACAGTCTTTTCGGTAACTTAGGCCATTTAAGACTTTAAACGATACTCGTATTTATATATTATATATTTATTTGGGGTCCAGGCATTCTTATTTAAGCCATTTGGTATCCAAGTGGCTTAAATAAAATCATCGGACTGCCTGGGGTCCGAACCCGCGACGTTTGGTATACGAGGTTAGCACGCTAACCTCTACGCCAAGCCCCGAGGGCTCAAATTAAGATTAAAAACGCGATTTTAATACCCTGAATAATTTTCTGAAAATTTTCAGTTAAACTCCTACGATCCGTAAAAAAAGTTTCACTTGCATCGTGGTTTCATAAAACCACACAATGATTTTTTTTTTGGCGACTCATATCCGGATTTGAAACATTTTATATATAAACTTGAATTCATTATATATGTAATTTTTGTTTTAAGAAATGTAAAAAAAAAAAAAAAATAAATCTGGGTGAGGGACAAAGAAAAATTAAAAAATAAATTGGAAAATGTCCAAAAAAATAACAATTTATCTTCGCCACTTTCCCATTCCCTTCATTTTATTGTCCATTTCTTTTTCTTAGCAATTCATATATATATATATTTTTTTTTTTTTTATTTTTAAGTGACGAAATAAATCAAAAATTAAACAAGTTTATCGTTTGTAAAAGAAATTTGTCCAAAGAAAGAGAGAGTAGACTAAGTTTAAACATTAAGAATATAAATTGACAAAATAAATTATAAAAGAAAAGAAAGGGAATATAGAAGTCCTTTCTCTCTATTATTATGAATAAAATGAGAGAAAAATTCTCACTCTTGTTGGAGGGTAATGTAAAACCGAGAGGGAGATTGTATACGGAGGGTGTTTTTATTGTTTCAACTTTATAAAAAAAAAACTTTCTTCAAAAAAAAAAAAATGAATTTTCAATCGTTTTTCATATACTGTCTTGTTTGAATTTTAATATACCCAGTTTGTGAAATCAAATTCATAAAGTAGTATATTAGGTAAAAAAAAAAAAATATTAAAAAAATTTAAGTAGTTTAAAAAGTATGATATTGTTAAAAGGAGTAAGTAATCGAGATAGTATAGGCGTCATGCATATGAAGGAAGAAGAACCCACGAGCCTGAGTTCAAACCTCTCGAGGGATGTTTTTTTTTTAACTAGTATATTTTCCTAAACCTTTTAATAAATTGGTTTATGAACTTTTCATATACCCGAATGTACAATTCATAAACTATTTGATTAATTGAGTTTATATACAAGTTTATGAATATCCCTTGAAAATTTTTAACAGTGTATACATTGAAGAGGCGAACGGAAATCGTTATATTTATTAATTTATTATTATGAAAAAATAAATCTAAGAAATTATAATAATATCCAGGAAAATATTTCAATTAATTTTTGACTCAAGTAGTTGTTTACAAACTTTAGTTTTAGTATGTTGCGCCGCCATTTTTTTATCACCTCAATTTTATTTTTCCTAATATTTAATTGAAAACATAACTTGAAGGAAAAAATGTTTTGAAATAATAAAATAAAACGCTAGCACAAATTTAATATGCCTTTCATCGATTCGATAACTCCTATATATCTCATATAACCTTATAAATTTAATATTGATAGCGTAGTTGTTTATAAATAAAACGCTGATATGGTCGCCATTTTTTTATCGCCTCAATTTTATTTTTGCTAATATTTAATCAAAAAAATAACTTAAAGATACACAAGTTTAAAATAATACAATAAGACGATAGCACACATTTAATATGCCTTTCCTCAATTCAATAGCTCTTATCTATTATTTCTTTTTTTTTTTTAATAAAAAAAGAAAATATAAGCTAATTATGTCAAATTTATATGATTTTACAAAGTAAAATAGAAAAAATTTAACTATTGATTGATTAAACGTAGTTGTTTATAAATAAGGCGCCATTATTTTTCACCTCAATTTTATTTTTGTTTATATTTAATTAAATAAAGATTTTTAAAGATATTTATGTTTTATAAAAATAAAGAGTACGATGGCACGCATTTATAAAGCCTTTCATTGTAATTATTCTATAAGTATTTCTATATTTTAAAGTGAACAAGTTTTAAGTCACCATATGAATGAATAAAAATTCCTTAACTTTTTAAATTCCAGTTGGACAATTTATTAAGTGAGAGAGAGAGAGAGAGAGGGTAGTTGCTCTTTGCGAATTTTAATTGATAAATAATATCCATGAGTAGATTTTTAGCATTCCCTTCGTTTTCCACATCCATGACTCCTGTCACATTTAATGCCCGTCTGTAGCACAAGAGGAATGCAGCAACAGCAAGCTGCGTCCCTTATTTAATGGCCGTTTAATATTCCCAACAACATCAATTATTAATTTCTTGCATTTCATTAAGAAAATTCTTTTTCCTTTTTTTCTCTCTCTTGAGGGATTAAAAAAAAAAAGAAAAAGAAAAGAATGATGAGGGAATAATAAAATTTTATCGGGAATCGATTAATTCGTTTTCATTGTTAGCAGGAAATGCAGTCATTGAAAAAAAAAGTCAAAAATTTTAATTTTCTATGTGTAACGATCTTCCCAGTTTCATTTTATACTTTTTTTTTTCAATAAAATCGTGCACAAACAACTCTGAATTTATTAAGTTAAAAATCCTTATTGTAAAATTACAATGAAAGGTTTTATAGATGTGTGCCATCTTTCTCTTTAATTTTATCCAACATTTATATCTTTAAAATTAATATCTAATTAAATATAAGTCAAAATATAATTGAGGTGAAGAAAAAATGGCGGTCGTATTGCCGTCTTTTTTATGTAGTCACTCAATATTTAATTTTTTTCTTTACATTGTATATACATATGAAGCTGATTCCCTATTAAAAAAGAAATAAGGTTAGAAATATATTATCAGTATTTATTTATAATATATAGAAGTTTGAGAAACAATGAAAGAGACATTAAGTGTGTGCTATCATCTTATTTTATTATTTCAAACATTTGTACCATAAAATTCTTTATTTAATTAAATATAAGCAAAAATCGAATTGAGGTGGTGAAAAAATGGCGGCTGTGATGGCGTCTTAAATTCTAAACTACTACGTAAATCAGATCTTTTTATTTTTTTTCTTCCACAATTGCGTGCTGAATGCACTGCGAATTTATGTATAATGATTGATTGATTTGATTAAATAAAACAAATAGATTAATTGACAAATGCATATTCTTTTTTTTTGGGTGTATATTTTACCGTTTATTTAACTTGTACGCAATAATCAAATAACAAGAGAGAAATGGATAATTTCAATTCTATATCAATTTTAGCTAAATAAATAATAATTTTCACCTTTTCTGGGAAAATAAATTTATAAATCAATTCAATAATAATTAATAATAAATCAGGGAAAAGCATAATTGTATCAAATAATATTATTTTAATGATAATATCAATTAATTTTTTTTTTTTTAATATATTAAAAAAAAATCGTGTCAATCATTTTTCTATTCATGAACAAGCTTTTTTTTAAAGCTACGAGATTGAAATTGGATATTTAAGTAAATAATATTCGTTAAATGCAACAGTACTCTTTTGAATAAAATCTGTCAAAGAATACTATTACTTTACTAATGTATGTTTTTAACTTTTTTTTTTTTTTGATTTTTACAAAATTGGGTGTAACGATTTTTATTAAAATTCATAAATTAGTTATTTTTTAAATTCTCTTTAAAATACCAGGTATATATATTTATTTTTTCTCAAAGAATGATTGACACCTACTTTTAAAATTTTTAATTAATTTTTTTTTTCACCGACGTTCCGGCAGCAAATCAAGATCTTCATCTGATTATAAAATATTTAATTATATTTACCCTGATAAAGGTCGTGAATGACGACCGAAACGACTTTTTTGACATCCTTCGAATCCTGATTCAATTAATTAGTTATATTTGATCTATAAACTTGAAGGAAACTTCATAATTTCATTGTTCTATTTTTATCGACGAAAAATGAGGCAAGTTCAGGCGAGTATGCTGGATATTTAGCAAAATATCTCATCCGATGTCGTTTGTAATGGCTATTCATCATTTACTGATCATATTTCTTCTTCTAAATTAAAAATCCTTATTGTAAAATTACAATGAAAGCTTTTTTCGGTGTGTGCCATTTTCCTCTTTAATTTTATCCAATATTTGTATATTTAAAATCTTTATTTAATTAAATATAAGTTAAAATATAATTGAGGTGAAGAAAAAATGGCGGTCGTATTGGCGTCTTTTTTGTAAAAATCACTCAATTTTTTTTTTTTACATTGTATGAATGTTAAAAAAAAAAAAAACTATGAAAATAATAAAGTCAACTTAAAAAAAAAAAAAAGGAAATGTTATATAAATAGAGAATTAAGTACACTCTTTAGTAAGTAGTATATATCGGATTAATTTCATTTAAATTCATTCCCTCTCTCTCTCTCTCATGCTGAGTTTGCTTTTAAGCCCATTGCCAAAAGATAACAACTGTTTCTCATGAATTCAAAATGATAATAAAACCCTCCTGACTTACTCTTACCATTCGTTCCTCCCCCCCCCACCCGCACCTACCCTCCCTTCCCCCTTCTTCTTCTTCTTCTCTCTACTTAACTGCTTACTATAGTTTCAACTTCTACCCTATAAACTCAACCCCTCAACTACGTATATGTATAGAATACACTTAACTAAATAACCTATTGAATTCTAAAAACAAACTCATCCTCCCATTAATAGCAAATGCCTTTTCCTTTTGTTCCCTTTATTTGCCGTATTTAGGTTTATATAAAACAATAAAAAAAAAAATTTTTATATTTCTCTATTTTTTTGCTACTGATTTATTAATAAACAGAATTGTGATTTTCAAAATTTAATCAAATGGGAGATCGGTTCACTACTTTCCGAGTTTAACTTTGATTAAAAAATATTGAACACCTATCCGCTTCTCTCTTCCTCAAATGAAAGATAAATTGTCTCAACTATTTGTCAAATAATTAAATCGGTTCACTACTTACTGAGTTCAACCTGTTTAACAATATTTATTAGATATTCACCTCTCTCTTCCTTAAATGGGAGACAATTTATATCCAGGAGATCTCACAGACATCCGTTAGTGAAATAATTTTTCAAATCGGTTCACTACTTTCTGAGTTTAGCTTTGTTTAACAAATTTTTAATACCTCCCCACCTCTTTCTTCCTTAAATGTCAGATAAATTATATATCAGCTATCTGTTAGTGAAATAATTTTTTTAAATCGGTTCACTACTTTCTGAGTTTAGCCCCGTTTAACACATTTTTAATACCTACTCACCTCTCTTCCTTAAATGGGAGATAATTTATATCCAGGAGATCTCAGACATCCGTAAGGGAAATAATTTCTTTTAATCGGTTCACTACTTTCTGAGTTGTTTAACAAATTTTCAAATTCTTCTTCGGCTTTCTCTTCCTTAAATGGAAGATAATTTATATCTTGAGAGTCTCAGCTATCCATTAGTGAAAGAATTTTTAAATCGGTTCACTATTTTCTGAGATTACTCCTATTACACGAACTAGCAAATTTAGTATATTAACTGTTAAATAAATTAGAATTAAAAACCATTTCTTAGTTCCCCCGATCAAGTTAAATTAGATACATTGAGAATTCAGATCTGTGATAGCGTTAAAAATGGCGGAAAAACTCTCACCTCAACAAATAAATATGCTTTATTAATAAATTTAAAAATATTTGAATACAAATATTATATATTATTTTAATCAGAAAAATGGCAAGATTTAGAATATGTAGTGAAAAATATATATTACCAAAGAAAAAATTATCCTATCCTCAAGTTTCATTAATGCATAGGATTTTATAAACACCCTATATACCTCATTAGCGAAAAAATAAACATCAAAAAGTTCTTTGACAAATTAATACTCTCTAATTATTATTTTATTTTTTTTTTTTTAAGTAAAAAAAAAAGGGTATTAAATCCCGGCAGTCGATTTTTTTTCATATCTCAAAAGAAAAGGCGAGTCTTTTTAAGAGTTCAAGGGGGTTGAAATGGGCTTGAAAAAAGACGTCGTCGTTTACTATCGACAGGTTTACTATTATTTCACTTCTGCTTCGTTCGTCTTTTTTTTTCGTTAAACGAAGGGGCCAACTAATAAATAAAATGAATCAATAAATAGATAGACATTTATCATTTGGGATAAGGCGAAGGAAAAGACATCAATACCGATATTTTCTTTCTCTTTTTTATTTTTATACGATCCGGTAATAATTTTATCTCATATGAATTTGGTGTTTAAAATTAAAAAAAAAAAAAAAATTATCTTTATAAACATATATTTTATTACATTTTCTAAAAGCTGCCATTTTTAGGTTTAAAATGATATATAACACTTGTATCTTAATTTGTTGTAATTTATTAAATAAATTCATTTTTATTTTTAGGTTAGACCGCCATTTTTTTAATGAAATCATAACAATAAACAAAGATTATAATAATTAAATTTAATTAGTGTACGTGTATGGCGATTATGAGTTTTCAGAACAAATCGTATTTCTTTTTTGATTGTTGTAATTATATTCTTTGATTAAATAATTTTTAATAAATAATTTGTTTTTCTTTTCAAAAAATTTCTCCGTCTGTGTATATAATAACATTCATCTACTCAAAAAAAAAAAAAAAAAAAAAAAAACTTCTTTTAATAATTAAAGTATAGCACATCATTTTATTATTATTAATTCATTTGGTGACGTAAGACTTGTTCGTTTAAAATAAAAAAATCCTTATTGAAAAATTAAAATGAAAAGTTTTTTAGCTATGTGCCATCATCCTGTTTAATTTTATCAAACATATATAACTTTGAAATTTGTATTTAATTAAATATAAGTAAAAATAAAATTGAGGTGATGAAAAAATGGCGGCGCTGATGGCGTCTTTTTCGTTAACAACTACGTTAATCATTCATTAGTAACATTTTTCTTATTTTAAATATAAAAAGTCTAAAAATTTTCAAATAAAAATATAACAATTAAAAACTTTTATTTAAATTAATCTAAAAAGAGAGAAATAATTTAATTATTCTTGTTAAAATTTTTGAATATTTATGACTTAAAATAAAAGCGTGGGGCGGTTCGAACAGATTCAGAGGCTCTAAGAATAGACAATTTTTTAAGCTATCAATGAGCGCCCCCACGCTTTTATTTTAAGTCAAAAATATTCAACAATTTTAACAAAAACAGTTAAATTATTTCTCTCTTTTTAGTTCAATTTAAATAAAACCATTTTTTTAAGTTTTTTTTTTATTTAATAATAAATTAGTATTAATATACCAATATACCGAATTTAATTTCTCTTTAGAATTATAATTCAAGGCGCTTGTCTTTATTATTTCTCTACTCTCTTATTTATATACTCAACACTAAAACATTTCTTAAATATAATTTCATATAATTGAACTGAAAAATATGATTGGCAAATAATTATGCAATGAAAAATAAATGAGAAAGATTTATGCTGAGGAACATTGACAGATGAAACAAAGAATCAGAATTCATGACAACCAGGGGACGTTCCACACGCTTGATTGTTTAAGAGCAACGATCTCTTTGGCTATGATTTCTTTATAGAATACACATGAATTATTGATTACACATGGATAGCCAGGGGTGATTATTGTTATATTCTTCAAATAAATAACTAAATAAAAGATTTCTTTTTCTATTTATTTCGTTTTTTTTGCTTTTCTTTTCAAATTGAAAAGAGGATAGTTAATGTTTCTTCCGTCTTTGTGTGTGTCTATCTATACGTAGTAAGTATGTGAAAGAGTTTTCCGAAATGCAAATAAAGATGTCTCTCTCTCTCCCTTCTTGTCTATTCGTGCGTACTTAAGCCATTCATTCGACAAGGATACGTTTTTCCCTTCTCTTTTATTATCCATCTCAATCACAACTCAATAAAAAAAGGAGCACAAAAGAATAGAGTAAAAATGAGATGCCATACCTCTGCATCCCCTTCTTTTAAAAATATTACTTAAATAAATAAAATTAATCTTAATTTTTATATATCCATGGGTTCTCAAATAATCTCACCTTTTAAAAACCGTTTTCTTAATCTGAATTAATATATCTTAAAAATTAAGAATTAATAGACTTACATTATAATTTAAATTTTATTATTGATTTATTTTAATAACCAAGTAGATCCTGTTCATAAATATATAATAATATTTTTTCTTTATAAATTTAATTTTTTTTTTTTTGGTACATTAGAATTTTTTGAGATATCAAAATTTCATTTTTATTATTAATTTTTTTTTTTTTTTATAAAAGAAAACATTCACACCTTTTTCTCATTCACATTCACATTCACATTCTTTTCGGCAACTTAGGCCATTTAAGACTTTTACTCGTATGTTTTAATAAATCTATTGGGCGTCCATGCATTTCTATTTAAGCCATTTGGTATCCAAATGCCGTAAATAAAATCATCGGACTGCCTGCGAACCCGCGACGTTCGGTATAGAAGGTAGGCACGCCACTAACTACTCCAAGCCCCGTGGGCGAAGCAGATACTCTATAATATTAATACATTCTCTTAGATTTGTCATAGTTCATTTTCATTATCGTTGTAATATATTTTTTAAATATGAATAAATTTTTATACAATTCTCTAATATCGGCAAAGTATAGCTAATATTTTAATTTTAGTTAAGTTATAGTTTAAGTTTTATAAGAAAAATTGTAAAAAGGGTTTTTATAAAGAACCCTTTGATAAAATATAGTATGCGAAGCAAAAATAAAAAGAAAGATATAAAATCGATTAAGTCGAAAGAAAACGAAATTGATAATCAAAAAATATATTGTAAACGTTACAAATTCCACAGTGTATAGATTGTAAGACAAAAACCAAATAAAGAATTTGAAAATTAAAAAAATTAAATCTCTAGTTATTGATTTCTTTTACATTTTTCTTTTTTTTTTTTTGCTATTTCTATTCATAAATAAATTTGATTTGTGAGAATGAAAAATGAGAATTGAATGTTGATTAAATTTACACATGGGGATTGTGTTTATTTATGAATGTATATGCGTGTTTTTAGTATTCTTTTTTTTTTTTAATAACCAATCAAAAAGCCACAATTTTAATTAAAACTGTTGATGGAATTTTTAGTGGATAACTTTTTATTTACCCTCCTAAATCTATTATTTTTTTTTTTCCTAACCTAAAAATCACTCCCTTTTTTTTTGTTTTAGTTAAAAAAAACTAACTTTTAATTAAAATTGTTTTGTTGTTTTCTTTTAGAATGTTCATTAAATGTGTCTCTGGTATTTGAATTTTTTTTTTTTTTTCGTCTTTACTTGGAATTTGTTTTGTTTATTTTAAAGTCAGAGACTCCTTAGTATGGGATAATAATTATTTTAATTGAGATTGTTAAAATAATAATAATTTTAGGGGGAAGGGGAGGGGACTTAGAGCGGAAATTATATAATAGTATAAATAATCAATTTTGTTTTATATATTTTATTTTTAATATGATGAAATATAAATGTCGTAGCGTAAATGAAAATGAAAAATTTTATTTATGCTGAGGAACTTTGACAGATGAAACTATTTAATCTCTCTTATTATTATTAAAAAATCTACATCTAAATGGCCCTGGCACTTTGCATTTAAATAAAAATTGAAAAAAACAACTAGCTGCGTTGCTCATTGGAGATTTCCTGAACCTTAAATAAATCATATTATCAGCTATACAAATAAATCATATTATCAGCTATACACCTCAATTAAATAAAAAAAAAGAAAAAAAAAATCTACCTTTTCTTATTATACAAAATTTATAAAAAGCATATTATATTAAAAAAATTTCAAAAAAGTCTGTCATATAAGTCGCTTTTTTCAAAAAAAAAGTGCCTGAGAAGCAAAAATGCGCCAAAAAAGTTCATTTTGAAAATCTCAAAAAATGTTTTTTTTTCTTGTGAGAAGTGTGGAGATATGTAAAAAAAAAAAAATCCGGACAAGTCTCAAAATTGACAAAAGTCGAAAGACTATTTTTCCGCTCTCTAGTTATGAGATTTAAGAAAATAAAAGATAAAAATAAAATTTTTATATATAAACAATTAAATTAAATTTTTAATTCTCACTTTTTATTTTAAAACTTTTAAACTACTTAACGGATTTACATCCGGTTTTTTCCTATCAATCAATCAATCAATTTTTACTGACCATTTAAGAAATATTCAATTTAAGCTGTCTGAAATTAATATTTGTTTTTATACTTCAAAATTAATAATCTAAATATTACTTTTAAAAATAGAAATATTATGTATAAATGAAAATTTAAAAATTAAATTACAAAACACTTGGTTATAAGTTTCAAAGGTTTATTTAAAAAATATAATATTTAATCGATACTCATCTGTTATCAAAGAACGTAAAATCCATGTCTAAATGTGTGTATTATTATGTGTTAAAATTATTAATTTTTAATAAATCTTTGAAATTTAAATTTTTTTTTCTTTTTCCGAACGATCATCAAACTTTTTAAATGTTTGAAACTTATAAATTAATTTAATTTTTTAAATTTTCAAAGAAAAATAGTAACTTATGTACGTATTTTATATTTTGTGTTTTTTAAAGTTAAATATTACTAATAATTATAGACTATATATTACACATTTCGGAAATAAAGGAAACAACTTATCTGAAGAAAGTCGTAGTATGTAACCGAAACGAGTCCAATAAATAATAAATTTTTTTAATAGATTTATTTCAAAAATTTCAAAATAAAATTACAAAAAATATAAAAATTCTAAAATTATGTCAATAATCATTCACCTGTTCTTTATATTAATAATGAAATTATCGATGTATTTTTTGTATATTAATGATATTTTATAAAAATAAAATAGCGAACAACTGACGCCTTTCCACCTCAATCAAAAAAGTCATTTTTTAAACAATTTATAATAAATTTAAATACAAATGTATCATATCATTTTAATCAGAAAAATGGCAAGAGTTTGAAAATATAATAAAAAAAAATGTCTTCCAAAAAAAAAAAAAATAAATAATAATAATAAAGTTTTAGCCTATTTCCGTTCGTTTATCAAGTCAAGAAGAAGGGATTCAATTTCATTTTAGTATACTTACTAGATTCTACTAACATTTCTCATTTCATTTCGAAGCTTAGAAAAGCATGAAATTTGGTCCAAGAAATATTGAATTTTTTTTTCTCTCTTTTTACTTTTTTTATATTAAATCTCTTAATATGATTTTATTTTATTCCTTTCCATATTATTTTATATGAGACTCTATTTATTGGAGGAGTGTTCATAAATCTGTTATTTGTGCTTTCGAAATAAGAACTAAAAGGGGGACCATACAGCTAGTCACCGATTTTTTTTTATATTCCTAGAATATTGATTTTGAAGATTTCAGATGTCATTTTTATTCGATTTAGGGTATTAAAATCGCGTTAACTTATAATAAATATATGAAAAATATATAATTATAAACAATAAATCGACAGTAGCGCACTCTCGTAGTGTAATAAAGAAACCTGGTGTGAGTCGTCGGTGACGTCATATAAAGCGACATGCGATAGATGGACAAAAAAAAAAATTTGAATCGATGGAAAATTTAATATAATAAAAATTAAACAAATATTTATTTGTATTACTATTAATTTTTTTAATTTTATTTTTGTATTCTTTTGTCATTTTCAAAAATAAAAAGATATTTTATTTCCCATTTAAATATTTCTAATGTGTAGCGGAATATCAGAAATTTTATAAGATTATTTTTTTTCATGTTACATTGTTGCGTTTTCACTGGGCTATCTGACATAAGAATTAACTCTTCTCCTTTTAAAATCGCAACATAAATAAATTTATTATTATTTTTGCTATACAACTCGGGTTCAAATCCCACTTGCCGTGAAAATTTTCAAATATTGCCAATGTCTACTCCGTCTCTATGTAATTGGAGTTTGTCTCTGTTGAGAGATGTGGAAATTAAAAAAAAAAAAATATTTTTTTTTAAAAGACATTCGACTTTATAATACTATATTTAGGATTTTATGTTATTTATAACATTGCTATTATCATGTTATATCATCTATTTATTTATATTTTATTTCTATTTGTTGCCCCATCGTAGTATTTATTATTTAACTTTTTATTTAATTATTATTTATTTATTTTATTTATTTTATTTATTTATTTTATTTATTTTATTTATTTTATTTTTTATTTTTATTTATTTTATTTATTTTATTTATTTTATTTATTTTATTTATTTTATTTATTTTATTTATTTTATTTATTTTATTTATTTTATTTATTTTATTTTATTTATTTATTTACTTTATTTATTTATTTGTTGTCTTGATTGTTTATATGTTTATCTGTTTATCTATTTGCTAATTCATCCTAGTATTTGAGTACTTATTGTTGCTGAAATCAAGGAACTTTTTTCTTTCAAAATGTGCCAATGAGGCGCTGACGGCGGGGGGGGACTAGGGGCCATGCCCCCCCCATTTTTTGCTTCTCTGTTAATATTGCCTATATATACATTGTTCGCCCCCCCCCCCCCGTTGGTAAGTTTACCCCCACTGAGAAAAAGCTGGCGCGTCAATGGCCTTAGTTGCCGAAACGCCTTTAAACCCCGAAAATAATTATAATAAGTTTTTTTTTTTTAAATAATCTTAAAATTTTTCATTTAGGAGTTAAAGCATGACAAACATAACAATTTTATTTTAATAGAGTGATTTAAAAAAAAAAAAAATCTTTTTGATATTTTGTGTCTTTTTGGTTGGCTGCGTTCAAAAGGCATCTCAGCAATGATGATGATGATGATATGCACTGATGAAGGAAGAAGAGAGAGAGTGAAATAAATGACCTATGAAACAGCCCTAAGGGATCTTCCCTCTCACAAACCCTTTGAGAGTCATGAGATGCGGGTAAATCCCTCTCTTTCTCTCCCCCCTCTCTCACTTCCTTCGGGATATGTTGTAATAGAAAGGAAGAGCAAAAATTGCGACATTTCACTTCAAAAAAAAAAATAGAAACATTATCATTAAGACTATTAAAAACAAAAAAAAATTTATGAATCTACTGTGCGTTTCTGCGTTTGTACATCCAAATTCCGCTAAACGATTTAACCAATCAAAATAAAATTTCATATTTAAGTTTTTAATATAAAAATCAAAGAGTTAATAAAATTTTGATAAGAATTAATCTATCAAAATTAGTAGTTTATTTGAGGTTAAAAACAAAAAAATCAGCATATCTCGGCAAATATGAATTTTATTGAAATTAAACTTCAATATAAAATTATTCTATTTATGATTTTGAACAATTTTTGTTTAAAACATTTTTTTCTATCTCTTACTGTTTCGCAGATATTAGATGGTTTTCTTGATTTTTAATTATCTAATTGATTGCGAGAATTTAGAATAAAATTCTTTCTTTATATTTCTTAAATTGATTAGAAAAAAATTTTATTTTCTGATTAATTCTCGCAATCGATTTAATAACAATAAATTTCAATTCAAAATATCTATTAAAATATCAATTTTAACGAAATAACACCCTAATACAAAAATATTCTAATTGTAATTTTGAACAACTTTTGTTTAAAACATTTTTTTATATCTCTTACTCTTTCGGAAATATAAAAGGTTTAATTTTTCTTTAAATATCTAAATGATTGCGAGAATTAAGAATAAATTTCTAGATATATAATTAAAATTTCTTAAATTAAATTAATTATTTTCAAAATATTTTTATTTTCTAATTAATACTCGCAATCGACTTATAACAATAAATTTAAAATCACAAAAATATGTGTTAAAGTAAAAATTATTAAATTATTCTTTCTAATAAACTGATGATTGTACAAGTAAAGTAATCATATGAATTAATTAATTTTTCTTTTTGTTCCAGGTAAGTTTCTTTTTCATACGGTCCATTTCTTGTCGTAAGTAAAAAAATAATATTTTCATTTTTTTTTTTAAAGATTAGAAAAATTACGATTAGGGTTTATTAACCTTAATAACAATTAGGATATTTAATTTAAACTTTTTATTTAAATAGGCCTACACACAAAAAAAATCCATGAAAATCGGTAAAGGAGTTTATGAGTGCATGCGTAACAAACAAACAAACGAGTTCCAATAATTAATTGAAATAATAAATAAATAATAAGAATAAATTGTTTCCCAATAAATAATTAATTAATGAAAAATAATAAATTTTATTAATTTTTATTATATTGTGTTTGAAATAAATAATTTAATAAATATATCATTAATTATTAAATAATATTTAATTTTTTTTTTTTTTTTTTTTCAATTTATTTTTGTAACGTAATTGCTTTCGCAACTACTTGACCGATTTTAATTTTTTTTTTTTTTATTATGGTGATTTTAGGCCTGGTTTTATTTAATAATAACATCCTGGCTATAAGGATGGGAAATGATCGACATTCGAAGGGTTGATGTTAGTTACGCGGTCCGTTTTTTTTTTTTTTATAACATACTGAATATATATAGCAAAACAATTATTCCTCCTCCTTATTGACAATAACAAAAAAAAAGGCAATTCAACAACATACATTTTTTATTGTATACATATGTAAATTTCAGACACAAATTAAAACTGGTTAAGAATGAATTAGGATGTTTTTTTTTTGCATATCAATGCAAATAGGACCCAGATGTTTTATCACAGAGAGAGGAGATTAAAAATTCTATTAGGGGAAATGTAAATTTGTATTTTATTTTAAGTGGGAGGTTTAGGTATCGTCTCTCTATTGGTCCAGATCGATGGATCGTAAATTGAGGTCGAGAGGGGGAGATAAATTAGCTTAGTGGTCACTGAACACACACCCTCTTGATATGGGGCTGGGGCTGTTACATACACACACACACACGGACCTTAGAGTGTTAATTAAGTTCATTGGATTCAAAGATTTTAAAAGAAAATTAGAATTAATTATTGAGTAACAATTTTAAAAAATCAATTAAATTATAATAATTTTTATATTAATAATAAAATAAATTTCTATTTTTTTTTTAATTAATTAAGAATTTAAATTAATTATTTTCATTGTTGTGATTTTCAAAAAATCATCTCTCAATTAAAAACAATATTTTTTAATTAATAATTGAAAGAAATTTAAATATAGTGTTATACTTTATTTTAAAAAGAAGAATACCATAATTCAGAATATATAATAAACAAGATACAATATTTACAAAATAATATATTATTTCAACGTTTTTATCGTCTTATAAATTAAATTTTTTTAATTAGTAAATTTCTCTTAAATTATTTAAATTATTAAAAAATTTAAATTAATTATGTTTATTGTTATGATGTTTTGCGTATTGTAATTTTTCGAAAAAAAAAAAAAATGGCGGACTCTTTTTCACTTCAATAAAAATAAATTTTTATCAATCAAAAAAACGTTATATATCATTTTAATCCGAAAAATGGCACGATTCAGAATATGTATTTAAAAAAGTATATTGCCTAAAAAAAATGTATTTAAATGTTTTTTCTAGAAAAATTTTTTTTTTAAATAAATTTCAGTTTTATTTAAATTTAAAAAAATAAAATTTAAATTTTGTTTTAATTTAACAAAAAAATGGCCGATTAATCTTCTTTTTTATCTCAATTTACATAATGAAGAATTTATTTCAAAAAGCTCTAAAAAAATAAATTCCAGAAATCAATTATGACATTTCTCTTTTAACTAATAAAACTGAAATAATTTTTTTTTTTTTTAATTTTTATTAATCCAAATGCTTTTGCGTTAATAAATCAAATTGTTCTCTGATATATACGCAATAATTAACACTTTATACATAAATCATAAAGTTGAATTCTTTTTTATTTTTCTTCTATCTCTGTTTTTTAAATAGAGTATAAATTCTATTTGTAGTATTTTCTAAAAAAACAAACAAATGTAATTTTATTACGTCAAAGATTTATATTATAATAATAAAAATAAATATGCCAAATGTCCAAAATGGATATTTACTGAAAACAAATAATAGGTTTTCAATTTTATCGCTTTGACATATATTATTATTTAATAAATGGTTTTAACATTTTGGTACATGTTCAAAAACATTGCCTCCCCCCCCCTCCATATCCCTTAGTAATATTTATAATATCGAGCATGTGATAATTTATAGATTGATCATAAAATAATATCAATACATAAATATTTTCGTGTAATTAATTTTTTGTAACAAAAAAAAATATTTTTTTTATTAGTTTTTCTAACAATATAAACTTTAGTTAATTATTTTAATCTGATTTTATGTTTTAAATAAATATTACTGACTGGAATCCGAACCCACATCCATTGATATCAAAAAATTTATAATTTCTTAATAAAGCCGTTTAACGGGAGTAAAAAATGATTTTTTTTTTCATTGATAATATATATTTTTTATTACATATTCTGAATTCTGCCATTTTTCTGATTAAAATGATATACAACAATTATATTTAAATTTCTTTTAATTGCATAGAAATAATCGTTTTTTATTTGAGGTGAGAGAAAAGATAGCGTCGGTCCTCCATGTTTTTTTTTCTATTTTTGGAAAAATTCACAACAAACAAAGAATATAATTAATTAAAATTTAATTTTTAATACATTTTATAAAAATCAGATTTGTTTATGGTATTTATTTAAATTTATTATAAAAATTAAAATTAACTAAAAAAAAAATGTCCGTTTTTGTTCTTATATCTATAAAATTACTTATAATAGCCTACTATTTAGCTCTGACTGAAAAATTCAAGGTTAGTTAGTTATTGAAGTTAAAACAATTTTTTTTTCCCAAAAATAGTCACTATTTGATTAAAATAAACGTTATACTACCATCGATGTTCTGCGAAATTACTTAACCGATTCTCAAAAGATTTTATTTCTTTGTTTAAAGAATTTCCTTATCTTCTTATAATCATTACTAGCTTACAATCGCTTCGCATCGCTCTCTCTTGTAAGCTAGCTGGGGGCTTTCACCCCCAGACCCCCCGCTCGGGGGCATAGCTCCCCAGGCCCCCGTATTTTTTATGACTTAACGTTTTCTTTTATGACTTAAGGTCTTCCTTTGTGACTTAAAGTTTTCGTTCCTTTTTTGCCATTGCAAAATAAATAACAATGAAAAATCAAAAAATCCACGCAAAAACGGTTCGCCTGTTGGAGTATAAAAATACAAACGTGTGGGGAGTCATGGGACCCCCGCCAGGAACGGAGTTCCCCACGTCTTTTCTTCAACTCCGAATATACAATGAATAAAATATTTATTTTTAAAACAAGCATGTGAACGGCTCGGAAATCTCGATACTCGCACGTATACATATAGAGAGCAAGGCTCTAGAGCCTATGGGGGTAGGCTAGTCTCGCCTTCCTCCGCCGGCGCTCGAGCACTGTAACACATTTTTGTTACGTTATGTGGCGAATTATACCAATTCGCCCTACTGTCAGCCGCGTAAAAGAACCTCGTAATGAAATTTTCTATTTTTTCATTTGCAAATTACAAAATTTCAATATAGCGTAAATATTATTTAAAAAAAAAAAAAAAAAAATTAAACATCCCCCTCCCTTATGTGGGAATTTAATATTACTTAATTTCAATAATTTCACAAAAAAGATCTTTGTTATAATTAATTTATTTTCAAAGAATTCGTAATAATTTTTTTTTTTTTTGTAATAAGAACGAATATTAAAAAAAAATAATACCGGAAGAAATCCTCTTATACAAGAAAAAGTAAAAAAGAGAAGAGTATAATCTCTTTTTTTTCTTGAAATTATTATTTCTCTCTCTCTCTTTTTTTGTTAATATTTTTTTTTTTTAATGCAAACGTGACTTCAAAAAATGGGTTGGTGGAGGGTGGAAGGGGTGAGGAGGTGGAAGGGGACGAAACCATTAAAGAGTTTTCTGTTTTGTGTTATAAATAAAATATTTATATTAAAGATATATGTATACTGTATATATGTGGATTTGCTTTTTTTTTTTTTGTTATTTTTAAGCTACAACACAAAAAAACAACAAGACTTTTAATTTATTAACCTTAAAAAAAGGGTTAATATAAATTTTATCAAAAAAAGGTGGGAGGGAAATTTTTTTTATATTTAAAAATAACGAGAACTATTCATTAAAGAATTTTAAAGGTGATTAAAAAAATTTTTTTGGGGTAAATAGAGAATTTATGGCGGTTATGACGTCACTGGTAAACACTAATATAAGGGGCGGCAAAGTTCTCTACTACAATACATTCCAAAGCACTTGTTTATTTTTCATACAATTTGTCAAATCGGGTATCATTTTCTAACTGAAGTTTATTTGTGTTTTAGTTTTATAGTCCACTATTATGGAACGCCGTCTACATAGGTAGGAAGTTGCGAATGTTGTCATGACACTTGGACTCATGAGACCTCAAAACGTGTATATTTTTTACTTTCTCTTATTTTTATATATAGAGTAAGAGAAAGTAAAAATAATAATATTAATAATAAAACACCCCATTAAAATCCGTCAACTAATTTCAGTGTTCATATGGAAATTAATAATTAAAATAATTAAATTATCAACCAAAAAATAAATTATTGATTTATTTCCTAATTAATTATATTTATTATTAGAGGCCTAGCAAAAAAAAAAATTTAGAATTTGTGAGATTTAATTGTTTAAATTTTTAATTTCTATTTTTTGTATCCTATAAAAACTACTTGACGGATTTTGATGAGTTTTTTTTTATTAGGTTTTTTTTTTTATAACAAAATTAAAGTTATCACTAGCAGCACAGGCCGCCAAGGGTAGTAATAAATAAAAATTTCTTCACCTTGACGAATCAATAAAATAGAGCAATTAAAAAAAAAATTGATAGTGTTAATTTAATAATTTCTTCCAAATTTTAAATCTTTTCTATTTCAGCTATAGAAAACAAATTGCGCTAAGTCTCGTCTTCGGGAAACCTCGAGTACTAGTACTTTACTGATGTACTTTTTTAGATTTTTCTAATTTTCTCAAAATTCCTTTTAATGATTTCTTCCAAATTTTAAGTTTATACTATTTCCGGTCATCAAAACGCTAGATTTCGTTTTTGGGAGACTTCGAGTGCTAGTACA